>VMOF01000320.1:50988025-51011124 GCA_011764245.1 Trialeurodes vaporariorum
GTAGGCGTTGAGTATTGGATTTTCACGAGATCTCGATGAAAAGTCAAGTTATGTCTACTCAAAAGACGACTTGGAAAGATAAGAAAAAAAGAGTGAAAAGAGTATGAACTGAATGAAACGTAAATACGAAAAATTCGAAAAGTCTCAGGGACTTGAACTTACCGGGTAGACCATGGTGAGGTTTTATCAATGAATGCGGAAATTGATGATGAGGTTTGGATTCACTCACAATAAACACCAAAGGGAGGAACACTAAGAACCGCGGGATGGCCATCTCTACAGCCTTCGAAATGTGCTACTAACCAGGATCGACCGCGGGCTCTTGGTATAGACTCGATCTTTATACAGGAAAGGAACTCGTTTTAAGATGATGCGAGCTTGGGTTTCCCAGCCGGCCAAAGAGCAGAGTCGCTCGGACAATACATACGCGACTACTGGAGAAAACCTATGCCCATGGGTTCTCAAATAGCTTAGTTGCTGATGCGTATATTTAATTAAGACGCCTGCCATATACATTCGAGGCATACTGGGGTTTTTCACTTCTTTTTATGTAAAGAAAGGGGGGGGAGTTGAGTAAAAAAAATATGTAAACTAAAAAAAAAAACCCATATATGCGTAGAATATCTTCTGCATGCATAGCTCATTTAAACCGAATAAAAATAGCGCTCTGTTGATGAAACAATCTGGAAAACAACCTAATTAATTAGGCCAGGCGGACGCCAGACAAACGTTTCATCGGTACTCGCGGCATGATAATCAACTCATTAAAATCTTGCACTTACAAGTATTACAAGTTCACGAGTTGAAGAAATCTTTCTTTTTAAAATTTTTCCCCCTTTTTTTTTTTTTTAAAGGGATTTTTTTTTTTTTTCCCCCCTTTTTTAAAAAAAGGCCCTTTTTTTTTTTTTTTTTGGGAAAAGGGGTTTTACCCCCCTTTTCCTTTTTTTTTGGGAAAATTTTTTTTGGGTTTTTTGGGGTTAAATTTTTAAAAGGGTTTTTTTTTTTTTTTTTTTTTTTGGGTTTTTTGTTTTTTTTGTTTTTTAATTGTTTATTAGGTGGGTTTTATTTTTTTTTGCTTTAAAAAAAACTATCACTTTTCTAATTAACCATTTTAAAAAAAAACCGGGGATTTTTTTTTTTAAAGGGTTTTTAATTTTGGGGTTAAAATTTTTTTCCTTTCGTTTCCTCTCCTGAATTTTTCTAAACCAATAGGTGAAACGGGTTTGGAAAAGGTTCCCCGACCGGGGGGCGGGGCCTTTTTTGGGAAAAACAATTCCCCCATTTTTCCCCTTTTTCACCGTGATTTCCAGGTTTTTTGGGGGGGAAAAGTTTACCAAAATTATTTTATTTATTTAAACAATAAATTAAAATTTTTAAATCTTTTTTCAAGGGGGAAATTAAAAGGGATTTAAAAAAACTTGCCATTTTTTTAAATTCAACAAGTTTAACCGGGGGTTGGGAAAAATTTCGGGGGAGTTTTTTTTTCAAAAAATCAACCAACCCTAATTTTGTAATCCTTTTCCCAAATAACCTTGGGTGAATAGAAAAAAAGCATTGATTATATGCAAAACGGCAGCCCTGGGACCAAATAGTGTTCCGGCTTGACGGTCCTCCGAAAGACGTTGGATGGTGCGTACGTAAGTATATTTGCGTGTAGTTTATACCCCCCGTAAGTGCTCACCGATCATCTGCATGCGGGACCCGTGGGGACGCAACACTATTTGGTCCCTGGTTACGACATTGGCGAATCTTCCGATCTGGCGCAACGTTGGATATATCCTTTCTTTTCCTTTCCTTTTTTCCTTTCATATACATCCACCCGGTGCGGTGACCGCCCCCTTTCCTTTTTTCTACCTTTCTTTCTCCTTTCCTTCCCCCTCTTTTCTCCTTTTTTGGCCAAACAGGGGGGTGGGAAATCCCCTTCTTCGCCCCCTCCCCCTGTATCCGTCAATATTTCCAAGTGGCTTGTAAGATGCCTAAGCTAATAGCATGCCGCTTATTTCACAGCCACAGAAAAACAGACTTGTCAAATAATCCGTATTGGAAATTTTTAAATTTCTCTTTTCTATTAAGCTATTTAAAAGGTTTAAAAGGGGGAAAAATCCTTTGGTTTTTTTTACCAAAGCCTTTGGGTAAAAAAAAATTGGGCCCAGGGGAAAAAATTTAATTTTCCGGGAAACTTTGTTATTAGGCAAAAATCTTTGGTTTGGCTGCAAAAACCTTTAAAAAAAAGGTTTAGCTTTTTTTACTAATTTCTAAAAAGGTTCTTTTTTTCCAAAGGGGGCGTATTTTTTTTCTACCAAAGGTTTTGTCAGGCGCTACCAAAGTGTTTCCCCCCGTTTTTTCTGTGTTGCACCTGCCTCATCGCGGCCCCCCGTCAACTGATGCGCTGATACTTTGAAAAAGGGCGATTAAGCTAACGTCCATATTTCTGCTGTCATCCATCGTTTTGATTTTACAAACTTTTGTCTCAAATTTTCGAATTCGAGCTAATAATTGATGCTCCATTTTCTCAAACTCGAAGCCCCCATTACAGTGAAAAACATTTATGGATTGATGTTTTAGGCCATATATTAATAGGTTTTTAAGTATAATCCATCCGAATCGTCACCCATCTAATTGCCCCCAATAACCAACGATATAGCTTTTAAATTGACTGAACGTTTAACATTCCGCTAGAACACCGGACATTTCAGCTGCACTGGTCACTGGTCAGCCTGTTGAATCAGTTTGAGTCACATCTTTTTGGATCTTACTGATTTATCTATTTTTTTTTTTTTTTGTATCATGTTATTTCCAGTTTTGATTTGTTTAACTTTAAGTAATTTGCTTGGTCTTTCAAATTCTCAAATTGGTAAGAAACAATGTTTACTTTTCTATCTCCTTCTTTTTTATTTTTTCATTAATCCTCAATGTTATTGTCATCGGGAAATTTAAAATTCAGAAAGCACCGCGTATAAGTATATTTTATCTTTCTCTCTTGTGTGCTGGATCCTGTGCTAGCTATCGCGGGTATAGACGGGAGACTTTTACATGGAGAAGAGTTCCGCATACAAGCATTGGTGGATACAGGGGGGGGGGGGGCGAAGGGGGTGCCCCCCCCCCCCCCCCCGTTCGGCCAAAATAGGGGAAAAGAGAACAGGTATCTGGTCCCTTTGCACGAGCCGCCACTGATCAAGTTCTATTTACAATCAGCCGTTCATTGACGGATACAGGGTGAATGAAGGGAGCGGTTGCCTCCTCCCAAATCCCATTCACCCAGAAAAGAGGGAAATTAAGGGGTGCTCCGTATCCGAATTTCCATCAAGAGACTCTCGGTACCGTCGAGCCTGGTGATTCTGATGCCATTGATGACCGGAAAACACCTAAAAAATAACTTGCAATCAGGTCATCATGATCGATCGGATTGTCACGAAAATATACGCTTTATATAAAATGGGCGAAGTTTACATCGTGTTTTTATATAAGGGTAAAATATGACCAGTTCTCAGATGAATGAGGGATAGGGGTCATTTCACGAAAGATGGCAGATGACAGATTGCCTTTTCTTACTGTGTGGGCGAGTAATCATTTTTGCGAAGACTTCTAATACATACTATCTTATTTTGAGTATATTTGTTGAAGTCTTTGTGTTTCTATGAGCACTAATTTTGATGCGCGAGCGTACCAACAGTACAGGAACTGCAAGCTTTCATCTGCCATCTTTCGTGAAAATGACCCTTAACCAACAAAGATCCGCAAAATGGGTCAGTTGCAAAATTTTGCTACAGCTGTAGAGATGGTCTATCCTGCGGTGTAAAATCGCGTGAAAATAACGATATGGGAGCTTCAGAAAGTTCCAAAATTTGCTCACAAACTCAAAAAATATTAAAACAAAATTCCAACGTGGCGGTCAAATGAGCAGGTCATAATGGAAGAGTCCTATCTAATCGAAACTTTCTATGCTGAGAAAATTGATACATCATAGAGGAAGCTGCAATTAGACGAGACGCTCCCATTCTGACCATCTCATTTGACTGCGCTCTTAGATATACATATTTTCCAACGCCTTATTCGCGGTGGCTCTAAAGTGAATTTTTAGACTGTTTGATGCTTGCATTGCGATTTCCACGCAATTTTACACAGAAATTGTCCCTCCTAAATGCTGTAGTAAAAGTTTGCTGTATACGTATACCCATTTTGGCTCCAGCTATAATCTCAAGTTTTCTGATGCAGCATATTGATTAAGTGTATACGTACTTAAGATGCTCGTAAGATATAACAGTCATATCGTTTCAGGGGGAGATGTTGGATGGTTTAAGCAGTTTTTTTTTTCAAAGTAGGATTGCGTGCACAAATAATGAAGTTTTTAATTAAAAGAGGTGTAAAGTAATGCTGTTGGTCAACTGTCAATCATTTTTGCGCTTAAAAAACTAATCAAATATCTTTAATTTTGAGCGTGAAAAAATGCCCTAAACGTCGCGCTTTAGTCAACCCCCGCTGACCTTAGGTAATCATCCCTATAAAAATACGGTGAGTTATTACTGAACAGCACTTAGCACTATTTACTCTCAAACGAGATAAGTTCATTTTTAACACCACATTATGCGCCACCCGCGCACATTATTCATTGCACGACGTGCGTGCTTGAACTGAGAACGTGACTTCACAACCGAAGTTGCCAATTCGGACAGTTATCTGATTTTCCCCATTTTACTGAATGTAGAAGTTGGTAAGTAATTTATAGAAAAATCTGGCAACATTGTTCATAACATTAACACTATAAATATGAATCTGACAATGAATAACCAAGTTGACTCGTAACGCATGTCTACTTGCTTTATTCGCACTCTCGTCATTATCTGTGTTTCTATGCGAAAAGACTATACAAATACGATAACTCGGTCTGATACATACATTATGGAGGGTTGATTTGGGTGTGAAACGCCTTTTATTGGTTTGCTAGTGGATTTTGAGACTGTTTGTTGCTCTCAATGTAATTTTCAAGCGATTTCACACCAAAATCAACCCTCCATATGGATGTAGCAAAAGTATGCAACAGACCAATTTGGTCCTTTTAACGATAAAATACCATTTCAAGGACTCTCTAATTGCAAACTTATACCTCCAGAACCGCCTCGGATGAAACTGCCGTCGTCGGTCGTCACGTATTTCGATTGAATGTCGTGATCCAGCTTAGAAAGGGCGTAACTAGGAGAGAGCAAAGCAGCAACCGTGGTGACCGCGCAGTGGCGTAGCGTGCAATTTGGCAACGTTGTAGTTTTTCCATTTGAATCCATGAAAAAGATCGAACTAGAGGGTGTTCGGTGAACACCCGCGCATTCGACCTTTCACATGGGTTTGAATGGACACAATATAATGTTGCCAAATTACACGCTACGCCACTGGTGGTGACTCGGGAAGACACAATGTATATACGGGCGCAATGGGTCTGTTGCAAACTTTTGCTACGAGGGGCGTTCAATAAGTAAGTATCCCCCCCCCCTCTAAAATCCACGAAAATGGACCAAATTTAAAAAACTTTAGATGAAAATCTTCCTTAGGATATACTGAATCCAGCTATTTAAAAATCAACGCAATCGGATAAAATGCGGCCGCACACGGGCCGCGGATGCGCGTTGCGGCGTGAGCCGCTCCCGCCGGCTCCGCCGAATTTTTAGTAGCGCGCGGCTAGAGAGGCTTCTCTTCAAAAGTTCATACATTTAATCAACAACCGGGGAGAGAAAAAAATCATCGGTTAAAAACATGAGTTGGGCTTACCTTATTTCTCCACATATCCAGCTTTTCGGTCCAAACAGGTCTGATATCGAGACTCCAACTTTTTGATGCCTCGCGCGTAGAAATCCTTGGGCTGATTTTTGAAGAAAGTGCTGCAAGCATTTTTGACCTCCTCCACAGATTCAAAATGCACACCACCAAGTTCCGCCTTGAGATATAGAAACAAATAAAAGTCTGATGGTGTCTTTTTTGTCTTTCGCGGTCAAAAATCGAATCACTCCCCGAAGTTCACAATCCTGGACGACTTGAAGCGGTAGCTCCATGGCGAACACACAATAAACACTGCCACCGGACCAATTTTTTTCGAATCCCATGGTGGTAAGAAGTTATTATCAATGAATTTTCCATGATATCGTACTACCTGTGTACCATTATCTTACTATCAATCAGGTGCGTACACCCAACTCGCAGGGAAAGGCCTTATCGTTGGCTGGAAAAGGTGATAAGCAAAACATTTCGTCGCGCGCTTGATGCCGCACAGAGCGTTGACCAATGGACAAAAATCGAAAAATCGATCTCGGAATTTGAACCAAAGGGCCTAAACGGTGTTTTTAGGAAGGTTTAACAACAACAGATTCAGCATTGATACACATTTTATCCGCTACCCATTGCGTGTTTTCCGGTGCGGTCGGCGGACATTAGGTTCAAAGTGGAAATTTTTCGACTCTCACCGCAACTTCGTCAGATACGCAACATAACATTCCTTACCCTACCGAAGCAGTGACATCTCCGACTTCTTAGACTAATCATTCCTATAGATAAGCACTATTTATTTTGATTTTTGCAGATTTTTAAACCCTGTTCTTATGTGTTTTTTATGGACTCAAATTGGTCATGTCAATCTATCTGCATTTTAATGCTTTTTCTCAACTTTGATGGAGTGTCAAAAAAAAGTACCGCAAAATACCGCAAAACTATTTATACAGGAACGTTCAGAATCAATTAATGTTTTAGAATCTTGAAACCGTTACTGCCACCACCTGCCACCACGCCTGTTGTGAGAGTTTTTGTGATTTCTTTCAGATTCGTGGAATTGGATAAATTCAGAACAGTATTTGAGAGACGGCACACAATCGAAGGTAATTCCAAAAATAAGGCCGTCCTTTGTGGTTCAGAGTAGGTGTTTGGTGTGAGAACAAGTTCAGAAGCCATGAAAGAACAATCGTCCCAATTTTCGAAAGTTTTGCCCGTCAAAATTTCGAGAAAATGGAAAGGAAGTCACAGATCCTCGAATAGACTTCTGGAGATCAATGCTGATTTGGGTCTGTGAGGACACAACTTTCGAAAGTTATGGTGGTCTATCTTTTATGGCCTTTTAACTTGTTTTCATACCAGACATCCCCTTCCAACTATCAAGGACGGTTTAAAAAAAAAAAAAAAAATCTCTTAAATTGAGTGCCACCTCATTTCGCCATTTTCACGAGTCCGAAAAAAATCACGAAAATTCGTATATTACAGGCGCGACTGCAGAGTGCAGGTGGCTGCAGTAAAGGTTGTAGGATTCTTAAACATTACGTAATACAGAGCTTTCCTGGTTATAGAGTTTCACGGAACTTTGCGGAACTTTCTTTTATGTCGTTCCATCACAGTTGAGAAAAAGCATTAAAATGTAGATAAATTGACAGGTACACCATGTGGCCTTATAAAACAAAAAAGAGCATGGTTTATCATCTAAAGAAAAATCAAAATAAATAGTGCTTTACTATAGAGTAGTCCATGATGTTGGAGATGACACTACTTCGGCAGAATCGGTTGTGATTGACAAAATCGCTCTGCAAGGCAACAATTTTACTATTTGAACCTGATGCCCGCCTACTGCACTATAGCAAACACCCAATAGATAGCGTAAATATGCGTACCATAATGCTGAAGCCGTTTATGTTATCAAACCTCCCTAAAAACATTATGTAGGCCTATTTGTTAAAATTCCAAGGTCAATATGGAGAGATCGAGTAGATAACGGGAAATATTCATAAGACTTGTTCACTTATTTGTCAGTATTTTTCCCAAATACCTGATTTAATTTCTTCCAATAATATAATGATAAACAAGAGGATTAACACTGAAATCTAACTCATTAATGTCAGAAGTACAGCTGCACTCTTGTGTTGTTTTCTATTCCTCTAAAACGAATTTGTTGGCTTCTGAAATTTGGCACTGTTTGATCAGGTTTGAGTCATTTGCTCATAAAAAGGCAAGTTTTGAGCCTTTTGCGTCAGTATGGCTCAAATATTGTGCTGTTGAGCTTCAAAATTGCCCAAATATGAGCTAATGGTGTAGAATTGAGTTAAATGGACGAAATGTTCTGTTTGAAGGATCACAGCTCGGCAAATTCTCACAAAATTGACCAAAAACTTCCATTTTTTGTCTAATTCTTCCCTTTAGGCCTCTTAGGCTATGAGAAAAAAATTATTTTCTTCAAATTCCTTCAAATTGGTGTTTTTCCTACCTATATGGACCATTTTAAGAGGTACACCACCTAAATATCTCCAATTTTAAAAAATACGTATAAATCGACCCCCCTTCTGCCCCCAAAAGGGGGCCCTTTCAAAATTCAATTGTGCCGTGCAATAGTACCCATCGAGGGGACAAACTATACAAAGTTCCATCTTAATATCTCTTTCCGTTTAGAAGTTATTGATTTTTGTCACTTTCGTCCATTGGGACAACGCACTGTGTGCCGAGCCGGCGCGGCGGGAGCGGCTCACGCCGCATCGCGCATCCGCGGGCCGCGTGCGGCCGCATTTTATCCGATTGCGTTGATTCTTAGATAGCTGGATTCAGTATATCCTAATGAAGATTTCCATCTAAAGTTTTTTTTTAAATTTGGTCCATTTTCGTGGATTTTAGAGGGGGGGGGGGATACTTACTTATTGAACGCCCCTCGTACAACGATTAAGAGTGTTCATTTCGATGTAAAATCGCCTGAAAAATCCATTGGTGGCATCAGAAAGTCATAAAATACAATAATAAACTCACAAGAGGCGTTTAATGAAATCCAAGATGGCGGAGGAATATCAAGCAATTTGTATGCATGCACCACGAACATCCAAGGATAGCCAACCTCACAATATCGATCACAACCAATCACAACGTAAACAAACACATAACCTCTACCTCCAGTGAGGTTGTCAATGTTGGCGATCCTTGGATGTTCGTGGTGCATACATACAAATTGCTGGATATTTCTCCGCCATCTTGGATTTCATTAAACGCCTCTTGTGAGTTTATTAATGCATTTTATGACTTTCTGGTGCCACCAATGGACTTTTCAGGCGATTCTACATAAGATTAAACTCTCTTAATCGTTGTAGCAAAAGTTTGCAACAGACCCATTAGATAATGATCGAGGAAAAGAGGTGGAGAAAAAGTACGTGGTTGCGTTCCATTTGTTCGAAATCATACAACTAAAAGAATGATTTATTGCTTAATTTTTCCGTTAAATTTTGTGTTTAGTTCCCGATGGCTTGGGTGCGGACCGCTCCATTTCATCAGTTCAATGGAATGTACACGAGAAGGAACACAACATCGGAAGAGAGATCCCTGTAGCAGGCGGCCCATCTAATTTGTAAGTTCTTTTTACCCATTTGGCAAAATACAGGGTGTTACAAAACTCATGTGCCAAACCTCTGGAGCATATATTTGTGCCCAAAATAAGACATTTTTTCCCTGTAAACATGGATCCACCCCCCCCCCCCCCCCTTTGAGCTACAGCCCCCAAAGTTTTAAAAAAGCTATGGTGTTTTATTGAAGAGCGACCACCATTATGAACCAAATATCATGAAAATTGGTATTTGGAGGCCATTTTACGTGTAGAATCCATTAATGACGTCGAGAAAATCAGAAATTAAGTCTGTCTGTACTTTTTAGGCAATCTTGTACCTTTAACGGTACACATTTTACGTAACGGATTAAAAATTTGAAAAATAATTGCTACAATAAAATGGGAAAAACTATTAGAAAGATTTGTGAGAGATTGTGTTTTCTTGCATTTCTTCGATACGACGCATTTTATGCGAGATAATTGGTCCACAGTGTGGAAAAATCAGCGTTTTTACCATGATGAGCGGCAGTAAGTAATAAGTATGCAACCCGCCACTCCGCTGCTTCTTCGGGCATCCCGCCATAGTAACAGCGACATTGTGGAGCAATTATTTAAAAGAATGCTTTGGACCAAAAGTCTGTCTAATAGTTTTTCCCATCTTAGTCATTATTTTTCAACTTTTTAATCTGTAACATAGAATTTGTGCCGTTTAAGGTACAAGATTGCCTGAAAAGTACAGTCAGATTTTAGTTTATGATATTCTCGATCTCATTAATGAATTCTACTCGTAAAATTAAAAACCATCGATTTTTAAAACCTTTAGAGGGCTGTAGCTTAGAAGGGGATCATTGTTGGACCCATGTTTACGGGGGGAAAATTCCTGTTATTGTCTCAAACATATGTTCCAGAAGTTTGGCGCATGAGTTTTGTAACACCCTGTAGAATTCAATCGTAAGGCGTATGCAACTAAGCTATGAACCAAGACACCAACGGACTTCATTTTTTTAAAATTACTTTCAGATTATCAATACTTCCACGCATTGGAACTTCGCGAACCTCAAATTATTTTGTTTGTTATGTGTTGTGTTCTTGGTTTATTAGTCTAGTTTATGCGAATATTTCAACCCTGGTTACGAAAACTCGAGTTGATCTCCAATCCGGGTTAGCGCAGAAACACTAGTGTTTTTCTTATGCGAAGTAGAAGGATTTCTCTCTTCCTCTCTATTTTCGCTTACATATTTGACGAAAATTACAGCATGTTTAGTGCGCACTATGGTCTAAGATAAATAAAAAATAAAAAAAAGTGGCCACAATTCCGGTGAAAAAAATTAATCAAAGATTATCGTTTTCGATTTTATAAGCTAAATTTAAAACTTTCATTAAACATTAATAAGTTTAAATAACTTGTTTTAAGTGCTTTCAGGGGATAAAATTGGTCTTGGAAATTTATAAATAACTAGCCGTAAACCCGTGCTTCGCACGACCCACTCACTCCCCATCCCCCATCCCCCTCCCCTCCCCCCACGCCCGAACCTGCACCCCCCAACCCCAGCCGCCCAAACCTCCTCCCTCCGCACCCCGAATACCTGAAAGCAAATTTTATTTAGTAACCAGGTTACGATTTCGCAGTGACCAGGTTACGTTTTCGCAGTAACCAGGTTCCGAAAATCAGTTGGTGACCGACATTTTATTACTTCGGTCACCCGAAAAAAAAAAAAAAAAATAACACCCAATAAAAATACTACTTTTTTTTTTTTACTAAAATACTACTTTTTATATTAAAATATATACACCCGCAGTTTGGCACATAAGTTGAAAAATTAATTTTTCTCTCCGAGGAGAGGGGGAGGGTCCGGGTCCCTCTTGACCTTTCATTGGGGTTCAACAATTTTGCCCCCCATCCGCAGTGGCGTAGATAAGGATTCCGAAACCCCACCGCCAAATATTTTATGGGGCCTTTCTTTAGTCACTTCAAGTGGTGGTCGGTGGGCTGGGGACCCCCTCCCCCCACCACCACACGAAAGACCATCAGGGGCCCTGATGTTGGAAATTTTGCTTTACTAAGACGTAATTTTAGACAATATCATCCAAAGCCCCACCGAGGGGCCTCGAAATTCGGCAACCCCCGCAAAATATGTCCCCCTCAATATACAGGAACTCGTGATTCAGCGCTTTTCGAAATTCGAACCCAAACTCGAGTTATCGGAGCGGCTCTTTTTTTTTTTCACACCCTGTATGTTTAAGGCCGAAAATGACTTCTTGTGCAAGAAAATTGGGTCCTCAAATCCTTCTTCCCGCCTTGGAGTAGGAACCCCCCCCCCCCCCCCCCCCACAAAAAGGTTTGGAAAGTCTTCGGGGGGGGGGGGGGGTTTAATCGCAGTCAAAGTTCGTGAGCGTTCGCAAAAAAAGGCCAAAGTGAGGCAAAATTCTTGAACCCCAATGAGAGGAGACCCGTCTTCTAGAAAGAAAAAAATACATTCTTCAACTTATGGGCCAAACTGCGCATGTATACATATATGTGGAACTGATTTATGACTTTTTTGTGTATGGAAATGGGTCCGAAAATCCTTCCTCCCCCCTTCTTTGAATTCCCCCCTCAAAAATGCCAGGGACAACTGAAATTCCCCACTCCAAAATGCCAAGGCCAAACAAAAATTCCCCGTTCAAATAAGGGTGGAGGAAGGAATTTCGGTGACCTAAAAAACCCAGGAAAAACGGGGGGCAATAAACCCCTTCTACGTCATAAAGATTGAACCAATTTTCCTCTGGAAATTTTCAGTGAGCGCCCATAAACTACTTCGTCATAGGGGTTGAACAATTTTTCCTCTAGAAATTTTCAGCGAGCGCCCATAAACTATGAACTTAAACAGCAGCAGGGGGGGGGGGGAAGGAGGGTTAAATAAAACCCTAAAGCAAACTGCTAGTGACCAAAAATCTTCCTAAAAATTTATTCCTTCTGCTTTTACAAACATTCCACCCCGGACAACAATTTCCGTTGAACATTAGAAAATTGGGTCCAAAAATGCTTCTTCCAGCATTGGGGGTGGTCCTACCCCCCAAAAAAACCTTAGAAGTTTTCGAGGGGGGGGGGGCTGCCTCCCTCCCCAGGATCTCGAGCAAAAAAAACCAAAGGAAGGCAAAATTTTTGAACCCCAATGTAAAGTCAAAAGAGACCCGAACATTAGAAAATTGGGTCCAAAAATGCTTCTTCCAGCATTGGGGTGGTCCCACCCCCCCCCCCCCCAAAAAAACTTTAGTAGTTTTCGAGGGGGGACCTCCCTCCCCAGAATCTCGAGGTCAAAGTTCGTAAGCGTTCACAAAAAAAAAACCAAAGGGAGGGCAAAATTTTTGAACCCCAATGTAGGATCAAAAGAGAGCCGAACATTAGAAAATTGGATCCAAAAATGCTTTTTCCAGCACTGGGATTGTGGTCCCACCCCCCAAAAAACTTTAGAAATTTTCGAGGGGGGCCTACCTCCCAGCATCTCGAGGTCAAAGTTATTAAGCGTTCGCAAAAAAAAAAAAAAAAAAAAAAAAAAAAACCAAAAGGGGGCAAAATTTTTGAACCCCAATGTAGAATCAAAAGAGACCCGTCCTTTCTCGGAGAAAAAAATACATTTTTCAACTTATGTGCCGAACTGCGAATGTATAGTGCAAATAGCCTTGAAGCTCGAGCTTGACAATTCGACAACGGCGAGAGGCGAGGAACTATTGCATCATCCGAACGGTCGCCCGGTAACGACATGCGAGCGGCGTTGAGAATTCTCCCGCAGACGCCCGACCGGACGCGGCAGGAGGACCGCTACGGCACCGAAGTCCGGCAACACCGACGGGCGAAACTATCGCCGTCTCGCTCGCACTCTCTCTCGCACCCGTTGTCCTTACGGGAAAAACGCGACTTTCAAACCGCGATATCTCGGGCCCGGACGGGCGGATCGCGATAAGCTTTCTTAGCTGACATGAGACCGCCGGGGCGGTCGTCCAGCGAAAATCCCGGCCCGATCGGTCCGGCCACATCCGAGATCTGCTGATGAATGAGTGAGTGAGTCAGTGACTGAATCATTTTTCCCTTTTATTATATTAGATAAACAAATGAAATTTGGCTTTCTCATTTTTAGCCAATTTATGGCGATCTCACACCATGTGGTGGTACGGCACAGGCGCATAGGACGCGCGTTTAACCTCGCTCGTTTTGGTGACATCGACGCCACGTCAACCCGAATTCTGAACTTTGCGGTATCTATGCGCAAAAACTTTAAATTCAGTCCCTTATTCTAATAGAAATCTCTGTCCAATGAATAATGTAATTTTACGGATTATGTTGTCAGGCCTGGGTCCCAAAAACAAAACATCATACATGACAGGAAGGATGAATCCGTTGAAGAAACTGCTCCTCCCCTCAGTATCATGCGAACCCGTGCCTCAAGAAGTCTCCTTGAAGATGACATCTTTGCCACCAAAAGAGAGGCATCTAGATTCCGAAGAAAATCCGCAGTGTCAGAAAGTGACTCATCAGCAACATCGTCCGCCGAAAGTGGATCTGGAGTTTCAGGGGTTGGATCGGGGGCAGACTCTTCAGCTTCGTCATCAGCTGGATCCTCATCTGGAACCGAACATGGATTATTGACAGGAGAATCTGGATCAAGTTCCACAGCCGAATCAGCCGCTTCTGGAGGTTCATCGTCTGGATTATTATCGGGAACTGAAAGCGAATCTCACAGTGGCTCATCTAGCACTGCTGGCTCTGGATCCAGTGCACTAGATGGCGCGACTGTAGGAGCAGGTTCGTCTGCCGAATCAATAGCCGGAGCAGGAGCAGGAACAGGAATAATACCAGTTGGATCTGGAGTAGGATCCTCTGCTGGGTCATCAGCTATGTCTTCCGCAGGATCATCGGGCGGGCCTGGAACTGGAAATTTAGGCGGATTCGCTGGTCCGGGTACCGCCGCTGGATCTAACGCCGGAGCCACTTCTGGATCTCACGGCTTCCAAGGGCACTCTGGAAGTGGATCCGGAGCATCGTCATCAGCTGAATCATCCTCTGGGTCCGGAACAGGATCATTAGTACCCTCATTTGGAGCAGGTAATCCAGTAGGGGTCATTCCATGTGGAACTGTTATAGGGTTTGGAGGCATCCCAAGTGCTGGCGGATACGGAGGGACTGGCAGCGGCTCTTCAGCTAATGCTGCAAGTAATGCAGGTGCTGGAGCTTTTGGATCAGCGGGCCCCGGATATGGAGTTGGACCTGGAGGATACGGAGGGGCTGGGAGCGGATCATCAGCAAATGCTGCAAGTAATGCAGGCGCAGGAGCTTTCTCACCAGCAGGACCTTATGGAGTCGGACCTGGAGGGTATGGAGGATATGGTGGAACTGGTAGCGGCGCTTCAGCAAACGCTGCAAGTAATGCAGGTGCTGGAGCATTCGGACCAGCAGGACCTTATGGAGTTGGACCTGGAGGATACGGAGGATATGGAGGGCCCGGCAGCGGATCATCTGCAAATGCTGCAAGTAATGCAGGTGCAGGAGCTTTCGCACCAGCAGGACCGGGAGGGTATGGAGGATATGGAGGGGCTGGTAGCGGTGCTTCAGCAAATGCTGCAAGTAATGCTGGTGCTGGAGCATTCGGACCAGCAGGACCTTATGGAGTTGGACCTGGAGGATACGGAGGATATGGAGGGGCCGGCAGCGGAGCTTCAGCAAATGCTGCGAGTAATGCAGGTGCGGGAGCTTTCGCACCAGCAGGACCTGGAGGATATGGAGGATATGGTGGAGCTGGTAGCGGCGCTTCAGCAAACGCTGCAAGTAATGCAGGTGCAGGTGCTTTTGGACCAGCAGGACCTTATGGAGTGGGGCCTGGAGGATACGGAGGAGCTAATAGTGGATCTTCAGCAAATGCTGCAAGTAATGCAGGTGCGGGAGCTTTCGCACCAGCGGTACATGGAGGATATGGAGGATATGCAGGCGCTGGTAGCGGTGCTTCAGCAAACGCTGCAAGTAATGCTGGTGCTGGTGCATTCGGACCAGCAGGACCTTATGGAGTTGGACCTGGAGGATACGGAGGATATGGAGGGGCAGGTAGCGGTGCTTCAGCAAATGCTGCAAGTAATGCAGGTGCGGGAGCTTTCGCACCAGCAGGACCTTATGGAGTTGGACCTGGAGGATATGGAGGGGCCGGCAGCGGATCTTCTGCAAATGCTGCAAGTAATGCAGGTGCGGGAGCTTTTGCACCAGCAGGACCTTATGGAGTTGGACCTGGAGGATACGGAGGTTATGGTGGGGCCGGCAGCGGATCTTCTGCAAATGCTGCAAGTAATGCAGGTGCGGGAGCTTTCGCACCAGCAGGACCTTATGGAGTTGGACCTGGAGGATACGGAGGGTATGGTGGGGGCCCGGCAGCGGATCTTCTGCAAATGCTGCAAGTAATGCAGGTGCGGGAGCTTTCGCACCAGCAGGACCTTATGGAGTTGGACCTGGAGGATACGGAGGGTATGGAGGGGCCGGCAGCGGATCTTCTGCAAATGCTGCAAGTAATGCAGGTGCGGGAGCTTTTGCACCAGCAGGACCGGGAGGGTATGGAGGATATGGAGGGGCTGGTAGCGGTGCTTCAGCAAATGCTGCAAGTAATGCTGGTGCTGGAGCATTCGGACCAGCAGGACCTTATGGAGTTGGACCTGGAGGATACGGAGGGTATGGAGGGGCCGGCAGCGGATCTTCTGCAAATGCTGCAAGTAATGCAGGTGCGGGAGCTTTCGCACCAGCAGGACCTTATGGAGGTGGACCTGGAGGATACGGAGGGTATGGAGGGGCCGGCAGCGGATCTTCTGCAAATGCTGCAAGTAATGCAGGTGCGGGAGCTTTTGCACCAGCAGGACCGGGAGGGTATGGAGGATATGGAGGGGCAGGTAGCGGTGCTTCAGCAAATGCTGCAAGTAATGCTGGTGCTGGAGCATTCGGACCAGCAGGACCTTATGGAGTTGGACCTGGAGGATACGGAGGGTATGGAGGGGCCGGCAGCGGATCTTCTGCAAATGCTGCAAGTAATGCAGGTGCGGGAGCTTTCGCACCAGCAGGACCTGGAGGATACGGAGGATACGGAGGGGCTGGTAGCGGCTCATCTGCAAATGCTGCAAGTAATGCAGGTGCGGGAGCTTTTGCACCTGCAGGACCTGGAGGATATGGTGGGGCTGGTAGCGGCTCTGCAGCAAACGCTGCAAGTAATGCAGGTGCTGGAGCATTTGGACCACCGGGACCTTATGGAGTTGGACCTGGAGGATACGGAGGGGCTGGCAGCGGATCTTCTGCAAATGCTGCAAGTAATGCAGGTGCGGGAGCTTTTGCACCAGCAGGACCCGGAGGATATGGAGGGTATGGAGGGGCTGGTAGTGGTGCTTCAGCAAACGCTGGTAGTAGCGCCGGTGGGTTTGGTCCGGGGGGATCTGGTTATTATCCTCCATGTGGTTGAGACATTTTTTTATGATTTTTTAAGTTTGTTAAGTTTTTTAAGATTGTTGATGAGACTGCAACACTCAAAAAGTTGTTAAAGATGGTCAGTATTTCAAGAAAAGTCGAGGATTATAGTGTGTAAGAAAATAAGTGTGGTTTATCTGGTGTAAGACGCTCTAGAAGAGAAAATAGTTAAAGTCATGGGGAATTCTTTCCTTTGAATCTTTTTTTCATAATTTGGTTTATACATGAATTTTGAGTTTGCATATTTCTGCATATCGGCGCAGTTCACGTGCATCCATTCATACTTACTTCAATAATAATTTTAACGCGCAATTTTCAGAATAAATGTTAGCCAATAAGGCCGAAAGTCACACGAAGACCACAAGAATCCATGTGTCAATGATTGAAAATAAAAACAATATAGATATGATGTTGTTTATAATGTTGTTCCTATTATTTTTTCTGTTAGTGCGTTTTCCCCCTCAATACTATTCTAGTGCCGAAAAGTAAAGTTTGAATTAACCGTTTCACTAACACCCGTTTCTAGTCAAATGAAGTAGTTTTTGCTATTTTTGTTTATCATTGTGATAGGGTGGCTGTCTGACCGACAGCGGATTGAAAACATTGATTCATTTGATGTGGATTATACACGTTCATACGCGATTATCAGTGACCGGTTGAATTGAAAGACAGAGTGAGCCTCAAGTCAGGGCCGGCGTGACCGGGTGTCCATGGTTTGAACTGTGCATTAGAGCAGTGGCGGCTCGTGCAATGTGGCAACTATGCTTTTTTGCCATTTAAACCTATGCAAAAGTATCGATAACTTGGGGGTGCATTGCACCTCCTGAAGATCGATTGTTTAACATAGGTTTAAATGGAGGGATTACATTGTTGCCATATTGCACGAGCCGCCACTGCACCAGAGGTCCAGTGCACTGCAGCAGCGGCGCAGTTTTCAAAGGGTGGCAAAAAATTGAGGTATAATTCAGATAAAAAAAAAAAAAATAAAATAGAAATAAATTGGAGTTTTTCCTTGGTTGAGGGTTGAAGAGAAGAATTTCCTCCTCCTGAAGCCAAATATTTTATGAAAGTACAAAGAGTCTGTAAGGCTAATCCAATACTTCCTTAGGGTATTACATATCTACTTACCTTTAAAATAAAAGTGTACTTTTACAGAATCATCTTGTATGGTTAAATCTTTATGTATCTAAAACTTCAAAACTCAACTAATGAAAGATTTCTTTTAATTTCCAAGAGCTATGCAAAAATACTAGCAGTCTGGTAACAGTATACCATTCCCTACCTAGATTCACATATTATCGTTGTACTTTCTGAAGGCTTCAGAGGGCTCTCTGTTCAGATGAAATCCCAATCACTTCTAAAAATGGTAAATTTCGGAAAAAACAACAGAAAAATGGTTATTTCTTACGTAAAATTTTGACAAATCCTGAACAAGTAGATTGGAATTGTATTCTAATGAAATAAATTTTTAGCAAATACCAAGAAAATAACACCCTTACCCCTGTGACTGTATAGACAATGTCATATAGACCGCCATTCACACCTGAGCTGAAACAAAAAAAGTGAGAAACATTTACCTATTCAGCAGCACTGCTGGTGAACGGTGTTGGGGGGTGGGCACGGTAGTATGGCGAGGCGTAGCTGAAAATTAAAAGAGAGGAAATTATTTTTTAAAGCTTTGGGATGATACTTTTATTAGAATGCCGCTTCACGCAATGCGTAAACAGGATGAAACTTTTCCGGGGACAATATTACTGAAAAAAAATGTGTAAGCATCGCAATTTCTCATAACTCTCCATTGTCGACTCTTTTAAAAGCTGTCAAAGAATATGTGATAAAATTGACAACTATTTAGTAAATTTTAAAATATTTTCTTGAGGTGTATACGCTTTTTAAAGTAAGCGTGAAATTGAACTGAAGTATGCTTAGAATTTGCTGGTGGAGAGGTTAAACTGTTGATTACTTCGAAGTGTAATGAAAAGCATTAAAGTTGGCTTAAAAGTCTTAAGAATTCGTATAATCCAAAGCTTCAATATACTCGTTGGAGCGTAGCATTATTTTTTATTTCGTGTTTTCCTTGAAGGGGGCGGGGGGGGGGGGGGCTCCAAAAATCCAATGGCCGCATCTTCATTTTTGGTCGCTACGTACCGGTTGTCCCGACAGTTCCGAAAAGATACATATTGGTAACCGTACCGTCGTCCATCTGACTCATAGGCGTAAATCAAACCCAACGTTTCAAAATTTCTAAACTCACTTTCTTTTTTTCAACCGCGACCAATCATTCAATTACTTCAATTGATATTTTTCTGTGACTCTGTGACTCATGAAGAGGAAAGGAAAAAATATTCAAGGATTATTCGTACCTGCGTTGTCCTTCGAACAATTTAAAACGAGAAAGATGATAGAGAAACGTTGGATTCGACTCACGCATATGCGCCAGATGGACGACAGTATGTGATTTAAAAATTATTAAAAACTTGTGGCGGATTGAATAGATCATTTGCAAGGGTTTGAAATCCATTTTTTTTTTTTTTTTTTTTTTTTTTTTTTTTTTTTTTTTTGTTTTTTTGTTTTCTTTTTAAGAAAATGAAAGTACTTTATGAGCTTAGAGCATTCAAGCTGTGCTCATTCAAAACATTCGAATATTCAAACATAGTCAACAAAAACTAAGAAATTGGCTGGAACCTTTCGATCAGTCGATCGGATCACTTTAACCAATCAAATTTGCCTGTGAAATTAAAAGGAAAATCCAAATCAATAAGTACGATATTTTGTGCCACTGTAAGTTAATAGTTAGCTTCCTTTCAGCAGCATGCCCATGACAGGGGAGAACAGAGGCGTGAATTTTCGGGCAGTATTTTGCTTTCCCTGGCCATGCAGCCCAAGTCCACTGAGTCTCCTAAGACTCCAAAGATCTTGTTTTGGGCATAAATTACCAACTCTTTAAGAACATGCAGGCAGTAAACAATTGTTTGGTAAACCACTTGGTAACTAGGTCAAGTGGTTTTCTGCGCTTTAATCGTCTTGAGATCTCACTGTTGTCCAACAACTGCAATGCCAGCTGATTTAGATGGTAGTGGAGTCTTTTTAATCATTTTTGCGCAATCTTGCTAATTTTGCACAAAATTATGAAGAAAGACTCTAAGTACAAATTTAATATTAATGAAATACCAACTCTGTACCATGTACCACCGAACAATGGAAGAGGAGCGAACAAAAATGACAGAATACCTGCGCATAAATTAATGTAACAAGACTGAACGAAAAAACTGGTAGTGCTTAGTTTAGGAGACCGAATGTTTGTAGGTCTTCTCAGCTAAAAGACGTGTTATTGTACCTTCCTCGTCATATTCTCGCTTCAACCGACTTTACAGGGTGTATAAAAAAAAAAAAATTAAAAAAAAAAAAAAAAAAAAAAACCACAAAGGTTTTTTTTTCTCAACGACGCACAGTGGATCGAAACATGAGATTTCCCGGACAGAATTTTACGAATAAAAATCAAGCCTATATGAACAATAAAGCAAGTTAACCTCAAAATGTGTGATCGTCCATTTTAGAGCTAATAATGAGTCAGTTAAGCACCTGCTGAGCAATCCGATTTTTCGTCTATTTATTCGTCTGTTCAGAGGAAAATAGCCAAAAACCGTCGAAAAACGGCTATTTTCGGAGCCAGAGACAAGAAACGCCATCTATCGGATTAAAATCTCCGGGAGTTTGCCATAGAATCACCTTAGATAAGACGATATTTGCACACACAAAAAATTATTTGCACTAATATGCTATGAAAGCAGAAAACAACGACTTTTATGTCCAGAAAAATCCACATTTCGATTCAGCGTGCGAGGACTGAAGAATTCAAAGAACGACAGGACACGTTTTTAACATTATTGAAAGGGACACTGTGAACTCCAGAGAAAATGTCCCCCTGAATAATAGACGCACGTGTCGTCTGGCCGTTTTCCAATATCAGTAGCCGTTACTGAAGGGGAAAAAAAATTGCTGGGGTATCTTTTTTTGGACGAAACTAAAGATAGTTAGGTGTCCCAGAAAATCTTAAAAGAAGAAAAACTCGGGTACAGAAGGAAAAGAAAATAAAGGAAAACCTACGATTTTGAGCAAAAGTTAACTTTATATTTGAGATTATATCAATGGCCACCACTGTAGAAGAAGTTTATAGGTACACCTATGTTCATACACCCTGTATAACAAATAGAGGTCCACAATTATAGGTTCACAATAAAATAGAACCGTCAAAAATTTAAATCTGATTTTCATCGGAACTACGCTGAAGTCCGGCGGTGAAGGTCAATTTCGGTATTTTGATCGTAGTCACACTCACCAATCAAAATATTTATATTTAGTCCAGAGTTGGTTTTTTTTTTAATTTTTTAATTTTTTTTTTTTTAATCTGTGGAAGATTCGGTCGAATCTGGGAAGACCTTGACATTACAGAAGACCAGATGGAGCAGAATCGCTTACCACTAAGCGATTCGTGGATTTTGATGAACTGCAGTGGAGGTGGTGTGTGTGTATTTTCCTACCTCGTTTGTGTATTTCTCGTATGATGTTTTGAAGATCTACTCGACCTCAGATCCTCCCTCTCCACTTGCGTCGTCTGATGAATTTCTGATTCATATAAAAGTACGAAGCTTGCGGGTACTCATTGATGTTGATTTTTTTAATCGCTCCATATCGTGCTCTTCGGATCATGTCCTGCAGATTCGGCTGCTGAACAAAAAAAAAAAAAAAAAAAAAATGGTGTTCTATTCGGTGTGAAGAACAAGTGATTGTGTTTGTGAAACATGTGTTCGCGCGTAGTAAAATTATGCTGTTTGGCCCTCGTAATTTCTTTGGCCACATCAGCCCCTCTAGAAAAAAGACAGATCGACCCCTCAAACCCCCAACCTGAGTCTGCCCCCGTTGATGGACAATCATTCGCCCCCCCTAGGGATGCATCCGCTGATCAACAATTTTTCGCATCCGAAGGGGGAGCTCAACTAACTCAAGATTCTGCCGTCCAAGCTGATCAGCAATCATTTGCACCAGCTGATGAGGGTCAATTGAACCAAGAAAGTCCTGCCGCTGATGAGGGACAATCAGTCAGCCCTGTGAACAAAAGACAAGCTGAAATTTCACCAGAAAACGATGCCCAAGTTAGCCAAGACGCTTCCGTCCCAGTCGATCAGCAATCATTCGCTCCTTCAAGCGACGCCCAAATTGCTCAAGACGCGTCCGTCCCTGCTGATCAACAATCATTTGCTCCCGCGGAGGAGAGTCAAAATCAAGAAAATCCTGCTGCTTTTGACGGACAATCAGTCAGCCCTGTGAACAAAAGACAAGCCGAGTTTTCACCAGAAAACGATGCTCAAGTTAGCCAAGACGCTTCCGTCCCTGCCGATCAGCAATCATTCGCTCCCTCAGGCGACGCTCAAATTGCTCAAGACGCGTCCGTCCCTGCTGATCAACAATCATTTGCTCCCGCGGAAGAAAGTCAAAATCAAGAAAATCCTGCTGCTTTTGACGACAATCAGTCAGCCCTGTGAACAAAAGACAAGCCGAGTTTTCACCAGAAAACGACGCCCAAGTTAGCCAAGACGCCTCCGTCCCTGCTGATCAGCAATCATTCGCTCCCTCAAGCGACGCTCAAATTGCTCAAGACGCGTCCGTCCCTGCTGATCAACAATCATTTGCTCCCGCGGAGGAAAGTCAAAATCAAGAAAATCCTGCTGCTTTTGACGGAAAATCAGTCAGCCCTGTGAACAAAAGACAAGCCGAGTTTTCACCGGAAAACGACGCACAAGTTAGCCAAGACGCTTCCGTCCCTGCCGATCAGCAATCATTCGCTCCCTCAAGCGACGCCCAAATTGCTCAAGACGCGTCCGTCCCTGCTGATCAACAATCATTTGCTCCTGCGGAAGAAAGTCAGAATCAAGAAAGTCCTGCGGCTTTTGATGGACAATCAGTCAGCCCTGTGAACAAAAGACAAGTCAGCCAAGATGCCTCCTCTGTCCCTGAAGTGCCACCAAACCAAGAGGCTGATGCCGAATCAGCAACTTCAGTGAATTCTGAAACTCCTGTCTTCCTACCCCAAACCGGTGAATTAAACGTCGAAAATCCTGCTGAATCACCTGCTTTAAGCCAAGGATCGCCAGATAAAGGTATGTTAATTTTTCGTAGTTTTTTGCACTCACTCTTGCAAAAATATTATTAATAACTTGGTTTGATTTTAATTTTTTTTCCATGTATGACAGGGAAGTTTAAAGTATTTTGTTTCTCCTTTTTTTTGTTTTGTTTTTTTTTTTTTTTTTT